>JAVJIX010000031.1:4745000-4760000 GCA_036785185.1 Paratrypauchen microcephalus | reverse complement strand
ACTTACATTATGCCTTATTTGACACTGGTCTCTTGATATTTTCGCTATGTATTTAGAAAGTATAACTACCATTTATATTTTTTCTCTTTGTTATTATAATATATTGTGATGTGTGAGCTACTGTGTCCAAATAATTTCCCTTGTGGATCAGTAAAATTTGTATAAGTCTAAGTCTAATCATGAGATGTAAGCGATTGCAGAAAAATATGTATTTAAATGGTTTAGATTAGTTCTTATTGTCAGTGGCTTCAAATTATGAACAAAAATGTCCTATTCTTTGCATATTGGTGTGTCAAGTGTGTGTGTGCTCATCTTACTTAACAAAGGACACAAAGACTACTGTCCTATTCAAAAGAAGAAATATGACTATACTATACTATCTATACTATACTATCTATACTATACTATCTATACTATCTATACTATACTATCTATACTATACTATACTATACTATCTATACTATACTATCTATACGATACTATCTATACTGTACTATCTATACTATACGATCTATACTATCTATACTATACTATCTATACTATACTATCTATACTATCTATACTATACTATCTATACTATACTATACTATACTATCTATACTATACTATCTATACGATACTATCTATACTGTACTATCTATACTATACGATCTATACTATCTATACTATACTATCTATACTATACTATCTATACTATCTATACTATCTATACTATACGATCTATACTATACTGTCTATACTATCCTATCTATACTATCCTATCTATACTATGCTATCTATACTATACTATCTATACTGTACTATCTATACTATACGATCTATACTATCTATTCTATACTATCTATACTATACTATCTATACTATCTATACTATACTATACTATACTATCTATACTATACTATCTATACTGTACTATCTATACTATACGATCTATACTATCTATACTATACTATCTATACTATACTATCTATACTATCTATACTATACGATCTATACTATACTGTCTATACTATCCTATCTATACTATCCTATCTATACTATGCTATCTATACTATCCTATCTATACTATACTATCTATACTATCTATACTATACTATACTATCTATACTATACTATACTATCTATACTATCTATTCTATACTATCTATACTAGCTATACTATCTATACTATACTATCTATACTATACTATCTATACTATCTATACTATACTATCTATACTATATATACTATACTATCTATACTATACTATACTATACTATCTATACTATACTATCTATACTATACTATACTATCTATACTATATATACTATACTATCTATACTATACTATACTATACTATCTATACTATACTATCTATACTATACTATCTATACTATCTATACTATACTATCTATACTATACTATCTATACTATACTATCTATACTATCTATACTACCTATACTATACTTTCTATACTATCTATACTATACTATCTATACTATACTATCTATACTATCTATACTATACTATCTATACTACCTATACTATCTATACTATCTATACTATACTATCTATACTATACTATCTATACTATACTATCTATACTATCTATACTATACTATCTATACTATACTATCTATACTATCTATACTATACTATCTATACTATCTATACTATACTATCTATACTATCTATACTATACTATCTATACTATCTATACTATACTATACTATCTATACTATACTACCTATACTATCTATACTATACTATCTATACTACCTATACTATCTATACTATACTATACTATACTATCTATACTATACTTCCTATACTATCTATACTATACTATACTATCTATACTATACTATCTATACTATACTGTCTATACTATACTATCTAGACTATCTATACTATACTAGCTATACTATCTATACTATACTATACTATACTATACTATACTATCTATACTATACTATACTATCTATACTATCTATACTATATATACTATACTATCTATACTATCTATACTATACTATACTATACTATCTATACTATACTATACTATATTATACTATACTATCTATACTATACTATCTATACTATACTATACTATACTATCTATACTATACTATCTATACTATACTATCTATACTATACTATACTATACTATACTATCTATACTATCTATACTATACTATCTATACTATACTACATATACTATCTATACTATACTATCTATACTATACTATCTATACTACCTATACTATCTATACTATACTATACTATCTATACTATACTACCTATACTATACTATCTATACTATACTATCTATACTATCTATACTATACTACCTATACTATCTATACTATACTATCTATACTATACTACCTATACTATCTATACTATACTATCTACACTATACTATCTATACTATCTATACTATACTAGCTATACTATCTATACTATACTATCTATACTATACTATCTATACAATACTATACTATCTATACTATACTATACTATACTATCTATACTATACTATACTATACTATACTATACTATACTATCAATACTATACTATCTATACTATACTATACTATACTATCTATACCATACAATCTATACTATACTATCTATACTATCTATACTATACTATCTATACTATACTATCTATACTATCTATACTATACTATCTATACTATACTATCTATACTATCTATACTATACTATCTATACTATACTATCTATACTATCTATACTATACTATCTATACCATACTATCTATACTATCTATACTATACTATCTATACTATACTATCTAAACTATACTATACTATCTATACTATCTATACTATACTATCTATACTATACTATCTATACAATACTATACTATCTATACTATACTATACTATCTATACTATCTATACTATATATACTATACTATCTATACTATCTATACTATACTATACTATACTATCTATACTATACTATCTATACTATACTATACTATACTATCTATACTATACTATACTATCTATACTATCTATACTATACTATCTATACTATCTATACTATACTATCTATACTATACTATCTATACTATCTATACTATACTATCTATACTATACTATACTATACTATACTATCTATACTATACTATCTATACTATACTATACTATACTATCTATACTATACTATCTATACTATACTATCTATACTATCTATACTATACTATCTATACTATACTATCTATACTATACTATCTATACTATCTATACTATACTATCTATACTATACTATATATACTATCTATACTATACTATCTATACTATACTATACTATCTATACTATACTATCTATACTATCTATACTATACTATCTATACTATACTATACTATACTATCTATACTATACTATACTATCTATACTATCTATCTATACTACCTATACTATCTATACTATACTATCTATACTATCTATACTATACTACCTATACTATACTATCTATACTATACTATCTATACTATACTATTTATACTACCTATACTATACTATACTATACTATACTATCTATACTATACTATCTATACTACCTATACTATCTATCTATACTATACTATATATACTATCTATACTATACTATCTATACTATACTATACTATACTATACTATACTATACTATCTATACTATCTATACTATACTATCTATACTATACTATCTATACTATACTATCTATACTATACTATACTATACTATACTATCTATACTATACTATACTATACTATCTATACTATCTATACTATACTATACTATACTATCTATACTATACTATATTATACTATACTATCTATACTATACTATCTATACTATACTATACTATACTATCTATACTATACTATCTATACTATACTATCTTTACTATACTATACTATACTATCTATACTATACTATACTATACTATACTATACTATCTATACTATCTATACTATACTATCTATACTATACTATCTATACTATCTATACTATACTATCTATACTATCTATACTATACTATCTATACTATACTATACTATACTATCTATAATATCTATACTATACTATCTATACTATACTATACTATCTATACTATACTATCTATACTATCTATACTATACTATCTATACTATACTATACTATACTATCTATACTATCTATACTATACTATCTATACTATACTATCTATACTATCTATACTATACTATCTATATTATACTATTTATACTATACTATCTATACTATACTATACTATCTATACTATACTACCTATACTATCTATACTATACTATCTACACTATACTATACTATCTATACTATATTATCTATACTATATTATACTATCTATACTATACTATCTATACTATCTATACTATACTATCTTTACTATACTATACTATCTATACTATATTATACTATTTATACTATACTATACTATCTATACCAGGGGTGGGCAAACTTTTTGACTCATGGGCCACAAAGGGTTCTAATTTAACAGAAGGGCCGGACCAGGAGCAGCTGGATTTAGTGTTTTGGTAATCCACCTCATAAGAGCAAAAAATAACATGGGATATGTAGAAAACATGTGATTTATTTCAATTAAAAATGAACAAAAGCATTACAACAAAATGTCCATCTTTCAAGTTCCACAGTATTTAGCTATTTATTGAAATGTCTCTTAAAACACAGAAAATGTAATTAATAAAATACAGCTTTTTATTACTAACAGACTTTTAAGAGGCTGACCAGCTACTGAACCCAATCTGGCAACCTTCTCATATAAAGCAAAATTGTGGAGTGGAGGTTAAATATTCATGTGTATTTGTTTTAATACAAGAAAGTACTGTTACGGCTGAAAGAATCGCATCACAACCTAGCCTCTCAAAACAATCACTTAGAAATGCGGATACAACTGCATAAACTATTGTAACTGCATTGGCATAGAGGAAACATGGAACAGAAGCTAAACCGTAGAAGCGAGACTAAAAATAACTCATCCACTGCAACAGGAGCCCTCATTACAGGCTAAGCTTTAAGTGGCCGTTAGCTAATAATTAATATCTATTACTGTGTCCACTTGAAAGGGCAGAGCACGCAGAGGGGATGGGGACAGACGCTGGATAATGTAACCGTTAAAAGCTTTTGTTTTAACGCTTACATTCCATGGAGTTTGAATGAGGAGTGGGTCTGAAGTGGACTTTAGCAGTGAAGCAGAAAGAAGCAAAAGAACACGATAAAGTCCTCACGTGCTGCCCCGATCCTTCTCTATAATTTATCAAGAGGAAGTATGGCTCAAAAATACAGCTGTGGAGAGCAGGGGTGGAAGTAGGACTAAATGAGGGCTAAAGCCGGTCTAAACTAGGGCTAAAGCAGGACTAAACCAGGACTAAAGTAGGAGTAAACTGGGATTAAGCAGCTATGTAGGGCTGGGGTTCTAAAAGAGAAGACAGATTTGAACTATGGAGGAAGTAGGACTAAACCAGTACTATCCCAGGACTAAACCGAGACTAAAGCAGGACTATACAATAGGATTAAACTAGTACTTAACTAAAATTAAACCAGGAGTAAACCAAGAAAAAAACAGGACTAAAGCAGGACTAAACTAAAGTAGGACTAAACAGGGAGTAAACCAGGACTAAACCAGGACAAACTAGGACTAAAACAGGATTAAGCCAGACACACACCAGAAAAGAGAATGCATAGGTCTAAACCACGACTAAATCAAGGCAAATGGATAAATGGGGTCTAAAAATATCCAAAAACCTACACCACGACCAAACAAAGACTAAACCAGGATTAAAGCAGGACTGAATCAGAACTGCACCTACAACTACAATACACATTAACTTAAGCAAAAGCAGGACTGAACCATGACTAAACCAGGACTAAACTAGGACTAAACCAAAATCCATATTAACTAAAGCTAAAGCAGGACTAAAGCAGGAATAAACCAGATTTAAACTAGGTCTAAACCAGGACTAAACTAGAAATATACCAGGACTAAACCAGGACTAAGGCAAGAGGAAAGCAGGACTAAACTAGGACTGAATGAGGACTAAACCGGGACTAAACCAGGCCTAAACCCAGACTCAACCAGGACTAATGCCTACCCACAACCTCCAGAAGAATCCCATAGCACAGTTATAAAACCGCTCATCTACATCTCACATTTGGTTCTCCTCCTCTTTCTTTCTCTCCCCTGTAGTTCAAACTGAGCCATGTTAGTTTTCTCAGACCCCTGTAGTGCTTCACCGCTGCGTCTCCAAATACACAAAAGACACATTTTTGGAGTAAATCCGCACAAATGTTCTGCTAACTCACCGCGCGTCCTTGTTCTTCCTCATTGTGAATGCAGCGAGCGGCGTTAGCGAAAAGTCACCCCTAATATGTTTGTATTGATTTAGAAATTACACAAATGAGGACATGATGTTTGGGGACGTTTACTTCAATTAGTCTGATCATGGTCCAATGTTCAGTGTTGTTTTGTTCAAAATGACCGGGGCAAGTCAATGTGGGAATACAGGAAGTGCTCCAGTGTGTTTTTAAACTCCATACACCTTCATTGGAATCATTTGGATGATTTCAATCTTGGAAATCTCCACTGAACTAAAGGTTAAAGGGTAGCTGTTAACTTGAAAAAAAACATTATAACGTGACTTAAAGGGGAAAGTCAACATGTAGATTTAATTGTATTTTTTGCAAGAACTGGATCAACCTATACATATTAATAAACCAGTACTAAACCAGGTCTAAACCAGGTCTAAACCAGGTCTGGACATGTACCAGTGCAAGCATTACTTACCTATTGCTTTATTAAGAACATTATCTAAGAAGATCTTACATATTCCTTTGCTCCCTTAATTCTAAGATATGAAGAAAAAAAAAATCACAATTAAACATTATACAAAATAATAATGAAATATTTTTCATTCTGCAAGTTGAAGTCAATTAATATAACGGATTTGACCTAGAGAAATCAAGTCCTTTTGCAACTAAATAAATTACATAAAAAAGAAATAATAAAAGGTAACTCCTCCTGAACGCTACACACACACACGCACGCACGCACGCACGCACACACACACACACACGCACGCACGCACGCACGCACACACACACACACACACACACAGCCTGTGTCGTGTTGTATCGATCGCTGTATAATAATATAACTGGTACAAATGAGGACACGGTGGTTTTTCCTTTCCTCCATTTCCCCTGAACTCCCCAATCTCAGAAAACTATTAGATTTAAACAGAGAACAAGAGCTGCACTTCAGAGTCACAACAGAGAGGCAGGACTATACCAGGACTAAACCAGGACTAAACCAGGACTAAACCAGGACTATACCAGGACTAAACCAGAACTACACCAGGACTACACCAGGACTACACCAGGACTAAACCAGGACTAAACCAGGACTACACCAGGACTAAACCAGGACTATACCAGGACTAAACCAGAACTACACCAGGACTAAACTAGGACTAAACCAGGACTAAACCAGGACTATACCAGGACTAAACCAGAACTACACCAGGACTACACCAGGACTAAACCAGGACTAAACCAGGACTAAACCAGGACTATACCAGGACTAAACCAGAACTACACCAGGACTAAACTAGGACTAAACCAGGACTAAACCAGGACTATACCAGGACTAAACCAGAACTACACCAGGACTAAACTAGGACTACACCAGGACTAAACAAGGACTACACCAGGACTAAACCAGGACTAAACCAGGACTAAACCAGGACTATACCAGGACTAAACCAGAACTACACCAGGACTAAACTAGGACTACACCAGGACTACACCAGGACTAAACCAGGACTAAACCAGGACTAAACCAGAACTACACCAGGACTAAACTAGGACTACACCAGGACTACACCAGGACTAAACCAGGACTAAACCAGGATTAAACCAGGACTAAACCAGGACTAAACTTGGACTAGACCAGGACTAGACCAGGACTAAACCAGGACTAGACCAGGACTAAACCAGGACTAAACCAGGATTAAACCAGGACTAAACCAGGACTAAACTTGGACTAGACCAGGACTAGACCAGGACTATACCAGGACTAAACCAGAACTACACCAGGACTAAACTAGGACTATACCAGGACTACACCAGGACTAAACCAGGACTAAACCAGGACTATACCAGGACTAAACCAGAACTACACCAGGACTAAACTAGGACTACACCAGGACTACACCAGGACTAAACCAGGACTAAACCAGGATTAAACCAGGACTAAACCAGGACTAAACTTGGACTAGACCAGGACTAGACCAGGACTAAACCAGGACTAGACCAGGACTACACCAGGATTACACCAGGACTAAACCAGGACTAGACCATGACTAAAACAGGACTAAAACAGGACTAGACCAGGACTAAAACAGGACTAAACCAGAACTAAGGCACGACTAAAGCAGGACTAAAGTAGGAGTAAACTGGGACTAAACCGCTATGTAGGGCTGGGGTTCTAAAAGAGAAAACAGATTTGAACTACGGAGGAAGTAGGACTAAACCAGCACTATACCAGGACTAAGCCGAGACTAAAGCAGGACTAAATTAGGACTAAACCGGGATTAGACCAGGACTCAACCAGGACTAAACTATGACTAAACACGGACTAGACCAGGACTAGACCAGAACTAAATAAGGACTAGACCAGGACTAAACTATGACTAAACCAGTATTAGACCAGGCCTAAACTATGACTTAACAAAGACTAGACCAGGACTAGACCAGAACTAAACTATGTCTAAACCAGGACTAGACCAGGACTAAACTATGACTTAACAAAGACTAGACCAGGACTAGACCAGAACTAAACTATGTCTAAACCAGGACTAGACCAGGACTAAACTATGACTTAACAAAGACTAGACTAGGACTAGACCAGGACTAGACCAGGACTAGACCAGAGCTAAACTATGTCTAAACCAGGACTAGACCAGGACTAAACTATGACTAAACCAGGACTAAACCAGGACTAGACCATGTCTAAACAAGGAATAAACCAGGAATAAACAAGGACTAAACAAGAACTAAACAAGAACTACACAGGACTAAACCAGAATTAAACTAGAAATAGACCAGGACTAGACCAGGAGGACTAAACCAGAGCTAGACCAGGACTATAGCAGGACTAAACCAGGACTGAACTAGGACTAAACCAAGAAAAAAAGGCTTAACCAAGACTGAACCACACTTCATGTGACCTCAGACCTCCCAGTAGCAGAGGTACAGAGATTCATATTGCACCACAGTGTGACCAACCGATTCTATCCCAAACCCATGTCAAAACCAGGCCTACACCCGGTCTAAACCAGGTCTAATCCCATACCATACATGCTCATCACCTCATGACAGACCTCCGCAGAGCATAGATACAGATGCATATTTGTAAGCACTCTCCACACATTGAACCCTCTCCTGAGTGCACCACAGCGTGACCAGACACCGCTGCTCGATTCCATTTCAGCACGATCTCTGCTCAGTGCCAGGTCGATGGGCACTTTTATTGTGGCATAAGTCAATTATTCTCCACAGGGGTGCGGCATAATGGTTTGGGTTCGCTGATAAACATGGGACAGCTGGGAGGTGTCACTGAAAAACTGCACAGTGCATTCTGTCAATACAAAAGTGCACTGTCACAGCAGAGACAGTGTGAATGGAGAGGCTGGGGAGGAGGAGGGAGTAAACTGGGTCTGAATGAGGTCTAAATAAGGACTAAATAAGAGCTAATGTGGAACTATACCTACCACAGGTGGACAAGGACTAAATCAAGACTAAACACAGACTAAAGCAGGACTGAACCAGGTCTGAACAAGGACTAAACCAGGACTAAACCAGGAATAAACCAGGAATAAACCAGGACTAAACAAGGATTCAACTATGACTAAACCAGGACAGAGATAAGTTGGATGGACTGACCCAGGACTAAGTCAGGACTAAACCAGGACTAAACCAGGATTAAACCAGGACTAAACCAGGACTAAACCAGGATTAAACCAGGACTAAACCAGGACTAAACCAGGACTAAACCAGGATTAAACCAGGACTAAACCAAGGATTAAACCAGGACTAAACCAGGACTGAACCAGGACTAAACCAGGACTGAACCAGGAATAAACCAGAACTAAACAAGGTCTCAACCAGGACTAAACCATGATTAAACCAGCACAAAACCAGGACTGAATCAGGACTAAACTAGGATTAAACCAGGACTCAAGCAGGACTAAACCAAAGAAAAAAAAGCTGGGTCTCGGTTCCATTCGAACTCTGGTGCGGTTCGTTTGAGGTGAGAATGCAGACCGAACTCGATCCGACACAAGTTGGCTTTTTGTACTTAACGAGCTCCCGTCGTAGTTCGAGCATTATGGGAAACCGAGGCTTACGAAACAAAAGGAAATGAAACTTACGAGGCTTACTTATGCTTTGCATGAAGAGCAAGAGTCAGAACTTGATGCGCACGAGTGCTGTCCTCCATCGCCGTCTTGCTCTGTGTCTTTGTCGTTTGGAAATTGATTGTAAAATAGTGTAAACCTCACGATGCTGCTCAAACATTTGTGCGAACTGTAAAAACTGAGCAAACCATATCGCTAAGGCTAGACTGAAAACAGTACATAACACCATGACTCTCCTCCTTCACGTGTTTGGACACGGCTTATTTCTGTCCAATGGCTGAGCGACCTCAGCACACGTGGTTTTGTTTATAGATGTTGGTCCACTTACAAAAAAAGTACAGTGTGAAAGCGAACCACACTAAAAAAAAAAAAAATTTGGTCCGGACTGAAGCAAGTGAACTATCGGACTTTCCTGGTGTGAAAACCTAAAACTACTCATAACTGCGACTGTCACGTTTCTTAATATTTGAGATGGACTTCTTCACGAAATGGAAGCACACATAGGCTAAACTCGGTCTCCCTGTGCACACACATAAAAAAATCTCCCCCTGTGCCTGGCAGCGACACTGCGTACCCCCTGCAGTGTGCTCGAGTACCCCTAGGGGTACGAGTACCCCTGGTTGGGAATCACTGGGTTAGATTATAGGACAAGGACTGAACCTGATTAGATCAGGGCTTAAAGGTACAATGCATAACATTTCAGGTTGGGGGAGATATTGCTTTCCCTGTAATGTTCCACAGTATGGTATTAAACTTATTTAAAGATCCCATGACATGGTACTTCTTGATGCTTTTATATGGCTCCTTAATGGTTCCCTAATACTGTAAATGAATCCTTCTTCAAAATCAACACTCAGTGCATGAGAAACAGAGATAAGATGAGAAAGAGTCATAAATATCTCTCTGGAACAGTCCATAATGGGCGTCGTTGCTTGAATGCAAATGAGGAGAAAAGAGCTGGCCTATAGTAGAGGGTGGGGGCGTGGCCAAACTCTCCGCTCTCGCTCTGAGCCCTCAGCTGATCTATTTCCGTGTTTTTGCACGGGGGAGAGATTTGAAGCGTTCCATTGAAAAATAAACACATTTCCACAGAAAATAAAATTAAACCACTGCTGTTCAAAGGTCCAGAGGCTCAGATAAAGGACTTCCGAGCCTAGAAACACTCGGACGTGCCTCCAGGCAAATAACAAAACGCATTTCGCATTGCCTAGCGCATTCGCAGTCCAAACTCTCTGGGCGTGATTTACAGAGACGCTGAGTACAGACAGACGGGGGTGGAACTGCATTTGCATTTCTTTTTTCGATCTGACGTCAATCAGGTGCCTTGTTCAAAATCGCCCGTTTGAGCTCCGATTTTTTGTAACGCAGAAAAGGATCGCAAATGCTCAGTTTAGACATTTCACAACTTTTAACCATGGGGGGGGCCTAAACAGGGTAGGGGAGCTCACATTAACGTTCAAAAACCTCAGAAAGTGAAAATTTCATGCCATGGGACCTTTAAGACACATTTATTCAAGTATGGGTGTTTTATTGCTGTAAAATGGCAACACAATAACATCTCCATGGACACAAGCAAATGGAGGGCCCTCTACCAGAAAAGTTACATAATGCACCTTTAACTTGGACTAAACTGGATCTAAACCAAATGTAAAGTCTCTTGAATAGGAATTTCATCATATGTCAGAATTTGATGTCAAATGATAACGTATAAAATAAAACCTTTCAAATCAGATATTGTTGATGCTACTATAATAGAATTTCATGTGAACCTGAGTCCCAGTGGATCGATGGTGAGCCTGGCTGTAGGTGTTTGGACAAATACTTATTACATGGATCAGAAAACCGTAAAAGTGATTCAAGTGACAAACAGGGGCTGCCTACAGCTGCTGATCACGAACACCGTAGGAACTCTATGGGGATTATAATATATGTTTTGCTTTTTTTAATAGCACAAATTTAAGATACAAAAGACTGTTTCCCAAAGCTGTTCACATGAGGTGTACAATGACTCATACGGAACTGAACCAGGACTATAACAGAACTGAACCAGAACTAAAACTGAACTGAACCAGAACTAAAACTGAACTGAATCAGAACTAAAACAGAACTGAACCAGGACTAAAACAGAACTGAACCAGGACTAAAACAGGACTGAACCAGGACTAAAACTGAACTGAACCAGGACTAAAACAGGACTGAATCAGGACTATAACAGAACTGAACCAGGACTAAAATAGGACTGAACCAAGGTGAAAACAGAACTGAACCTAAAAAGAAACTGGAACTGAACCAGAACTATAACAGAACCTTTATGAGACTAAAGCTGTTTAAAAGTGACACAGGATCTGACCTACAGCTGCTGTGGGGAACTGACTGCACCGTCTGTTCTGCAGCGAGCCAAGAACGGCCAGCAGTCCACTCTGTCTATAATGTAGAGGAGGAAGAAGCACTACAACAACTTATACTTTTGTTAATATTCAACTAACTTCAACATTACTACTACAACCAGTACTCGAGTTGAGGGGGGATGGGGGGGGGTGGCATCCCCCCTGTGGGAAAAAATAGTCAAAATCATCCCTCTTCTAAAATGGGCATCCCTTCTTCCATCCCTTATGGCATTTTATCAATCAGGCATGAAAATCCCTAAACTTTTGTCGAATTTCGCCGTTTTTAAGTCAAAATGGCCAGTGCGCTCCAGCTTCCAATCATGTTGCAGCATAATTACGCACCGATACGCGCGCCCGCCAGTCATGACGATTGCCGCTGTTGTGTTTGCGCCTGTTCGCCGATCAGCTGTGAGCCTGATATTTACGCGGCATTTCTAAGAGAAGAAGATTCCTTAACTTGCTACGTTAATGCTACGTAAGAAGGAACTCTCGCCTCGGGACACGGGATACGTTCGGGATTATGTCCTTTTCTCCGGAGCTCCGGATTATTAAAGACAACACGGCAAACTGTTAAAATGGATCTGACCTCATTCTTATGGGTGAGTCATATTATCAGATTATTTCTGCATCTATTTCGGCACTAAACCAGGACTAAACCAAGACTAAACTAGGTCTAAACCAGGACTAAACCAAGACTAAACCAGATCTAAACCAGGACTAAACCAAGACTAAACCAGGTTTAAACCAAGACTAAACCAAGACTAAACCAAGACTAAACCAGGACTAAACCAGGTCCAAACCAGGACTAAGCCAAGACTAAACCAGATCTAAACCGGGTCTAAGCCAGGACTAAACCAGGACTAAACCGGGACTAAACCAAAACTAAACCAGGTCCAAACCAAGACTAAGCCAGGACTAAAACAGGTCTAAACCAGGTCTAAACCAGGTCTAAACCAGGACTAAACCAGGACTAAGCCAGGACTAAACCGGGACTAAACCAGGACTAAACCAAGACTAAACCAGGACTAAACCAGGACTAAGGTGTGTGTGTGTGTGTGTGTGTGTGTGTACGTGTGTGATAACATATATCCTGTGTATTATTGAATTATTGAATGATTATATGGACTTTTTGTTATAAAAGCATTTCCATTTTAACAAAGTACCTTCTAATTCTGCCCTGCCCTGAAACACCACAGTGATGTCAGTGATGTGGGAGGGCTTAGCTTAATGCCCCCCGTTGGTGAAAAATTTCACCATCCCCCCCGGTTTCATTTTACAACTCGACTACTGACTACAACAACAACAACAACAACAACAACAATAACAATTAAAGCCGCAAGCGGCGTTGGTCGGGACCTCGCACCTGCGTTTGTTCGTCTTACTGAGACGCACAGCCATACCAAATTTCGTGTGCCTGGCACAATTATCTCACTTCCTGTTGGGCGTGGCCATGACATTGTAGATACCCTGTCAGAACAAACCCTGTCAGACCCTGTCAGACCCTGTCAGACCCTGTCAGACCCTGTCAGACCCTGTCAGACCCTGTCAGACCCTGTCAGACTCTGTCAGACCCTGTCAGACCCTGCATGTGGCCTACATGCTGAGGCCTACATGAACCTTCGATGCTTGTCCCCACATTGCTGCTTGCAGCTATATCAGATCAAAGGTACAAAGATCAAAGACCTTTGATCAGGGCGTTGCCTAGCAACAAATACCTCCCATTCATAACTCATCACTCCCATTCAATAAATACCTAAATTTATCGATCCGCCGTATCGTCATATTACCGCCTATTTGAAAATCCTTCGCAATTTTACATCTCCAACGTCTTAAGATTATGTTCACCAAAATTTAAGCCTATCTGAGGTACGGTGTAGGAGAAGTGTTTCAAATTCCATACCTAACTTTATCGATCCGCCGTATCGTCATATTACCGCCTATTTGAAAATCCTTCGCAATTTAACATCTCCAACGTCTTAAGATTATGTTCACCAAAATTTAAGCCCATCTGAGGTACGGTGTAGGAGAAGTGTTTCAAATTCCATTCTATGTCCAATACCCCAAAATCACACAAAATGCCAATTATCTCACTTCTTGTTGGGCGTGGCCATGACATTGCAGTGAGGCATTTGTTCGTCTTATTGAGATACACGTCCCTACCGAAT